>CAXIVR010000010.1:3532292-3534792 GCA_964035755.1 Teleogryllus oceanicus
TTGGTCCCTATGACACATAACATTTTTGAAAACCTTTGAGTTTTTACGATCTCGCCGACTGTTAGCAATACGTCACTACGACCACGAAACGCGCTGTGAGATCATTCTGTTCGTTCGCGTTGGCCCTGCAGGGTGGAAGAATTACATTACGAAGTCTGGCAAGGGGGAGCCATGAAAACGCTCAATGTCCGGAGACTATTCTTTGCAGTCTTACGTACGCCGTATTCATCTATACCCATAATCTCAGGCTATCTTTACACTGTGAGGTTCTCTTGTGGGTGTGTTTGTGTGAGTGTGGCAGGACGTCCAGAACGCGGTTCATCTTCCAGTGAATGTTTTCCTCTCAAAAATTCTCGAAACCAATTTCCCACTGCAGTGCAGATGCACCAAAAACAGATGTCAAAGAACTGTGGAATTCCTCCGCACTTAAACCTTTTTCAAAATCATACAAAATCATGGCACGAAAATCACGGCGCGAGATGTCCATCTTTGAGCACGGCAAGTTTGCAACAATGGCTGTTTCACCCCTCCGTTTGCTTGAGTCCCCCACCCCATCTCTCCAACTCTTTGGGTTCAAGGGCAGAAAAGAGCGCACTTTCAGGCCCTGTCAACCCAAGACTTCTCAAATTCCTCGTACGCTCGCTGCTAAAAAACTTTCGGCATGACCTCCGTATCTACATAGTGTCGGAAACTCTCCACCGTCGGGTCTCGATTCCCTGGATCTCCCGGCAAGAAACGCTGCAGTGGCAACAACAAAGTTCCTGAGTCATCTCAGCCGGTAGTCCCTCACTGGAGGTCTCGTTGTGCCGATCCAAAGGGGCGAGGTTCAAAGAACAGAGATCAATTATGTTTTATTACGTTTGCCAATATGGCGAGCAAAGTTCGAGTGTTCCGAGCCAGTAAGATAATGCAAACAAAGTAAGGTTTGTAAAAATGGAAGTGGTGATGAAGCTGTCGGATGCAAGGTTCAGAGCGGTTGCGCGAAGGGCTCACCGGGGTCGGGAAGTTGATGGTCAGGCGCGAAGTCGTCAGATTCATAATAAAAGGAACTTTATTATCAGCAGTAGTGGTCTCTCTAAGAATATTAATATATTACTTCGTGTTTCAGGACGCGTTAATGTCAATGATAATTCCACACGTGTAGTAAATCCGGCAGGCAGTGGCGTTACGCCTCAGCTGGAACGTGAGATCCGGAACCGACTTACACGTCGACTTGCGAGGTTTCCTCCGCAGGCATCACAGTGGGGCACTGCATCGGCCGGGACAAGCTATAGGCTCCCGACTGCTCTCTCGACGTGTGTAGTGTGTCTGTGCGACGGAGCGTAATGTCTGTGTACGGGAAGGGGAAGAATAAATGAGGAAGGAAAGAACGCGAGCGGTCCGTACCCCATTTCTTTGTACTCCCGTTGATCGGAGAAACCGCTGAAAGCTACTGATCAGAGCAGCCACCTCACAGCAGATGATTTAGCGGTAGCTGTTTAGCAAGTGTCCAAAATCCTCCACCGTCGTGCCACGAACCCTGGGGCCTCCGGTCGGAGTCCCTGCACACGCAGATGCTGAACAGCGATGCAGCCCGCGCGTCTCCGGCGAGCGCACGCCATCCAACCGAAGGTCACTCGCGTGCTTCTATTCGGCACTTCCTCGATGCGAACGGTTTGCGCGGTCTGCGCCTTTCTGCTCGCCTCTTCACTTCGAATCCCAACCACTGCAATTCGGACGGATTGTGCGGGTTCGCCAAAGGGACAGAACGTAATGACCGTGATTTTGCGGCAATTCAACCGGGAGCCTGCAAAACATTTGTTGATGATCAAGTGAAATGGTATGTGGTTGGACGTTTTCTAATAGCGGTCTACTCGTATGTATTTTATTCTCTCTCTCTCTCTCTCTATATATATATATATATATATCATATATATATATATATATATATATATATATATATATATATATATAACACACACACACACACACACAAACACACACATACTACATATACATATACATTTTACATTTTGTGTACATTTTGTATACAATAAAACACTACTAGTTACATTCAACAAACGGGCCAATTCTTTGATAAAATGCATTGTAGTTGGAGAATATATATTGGTATACGCATGTATAATGTAAGGCTGGTATACCCACGTCAACGTGTTCAAATCCGAAAGAAGCCGTGGATTCTTAAGAGTGAAAAGTCCTTCGTGCGCTTTTCCTCGGAGAGCAAGTAAAGTCGGCTGTACCGTGGTAAGGTTTGCTGCATGTGAATTCAAGCCTAAACAAGCCGGAGAGCTAAATGATTGTCGTCGCCCGAGTGAGATCTTCTTTCTCTACTTAATGGCGGAAGGAGCTTAGCCAAATTTGCGTGGACAGGAGGAAGAGCAGGCCTAATGGTCTAAACCTCGCCACATAAAATAAGGTAGCAATGAATGGAATTGTATTACCCGCAAATATTGCCAGTTTTATCCGTTAGTTTGAAGATGAAGATCCTCTCATTGTCTTT